>CM074553.1:392602-415187 GCA_037305995.1 Sclerodermus sp. 'alternatusi'
TACAGTCAAACATGCAATAAAAGCGAAAGAAATGTTATTCCTTATTTGAAAGTACATGGACTGTATGCAAAAATAGAAAGTGCAATTCGCTATGTGGCTGCTCATTCTGCAAGCTTGATAATAAATGCTACCAACAATGCTGCTGAATCTTTCCATGCAATTATCTGCAAATATATTGCTGGAAAGAGGATTAATTTTGGTTCGCGAGGTTCTTACAACGCTCGCGTAAATGCAGCTGTCCTTCAGTACAATACCCAAGAAGCCTTGTCAGGCTTGTATAAAGGGTTGTGCAAAAGCATTCCCATAACGGTTTCTACATTGGAGAATCGGCGAAAAGAAAAAGTAGCCCTGAATAGAGAGAATCGTCCCGTGACAGGTAGCAAAACTTCAGTTCCTAACGTCACGGGCGATAAAAATCAATATTATGGGCTACAATCTGAAAAGCCTGATTTTCCGAAAGAAGTGTTCGATCGTTTACGCGAGGACCATTATCAAAAATTGAATGATAATGGTCAAAATGCGAAAAACATCGAACGCGATACGGTAGATCAGGTAGATTCTCCATTATGGATGACCATAAGAAGAGATATGCTAACAGCGTCAAATTTTGGAAAAATATGCCGCAGGCGAGACACTACGTCTTGTGCCGGTATGGTAAAGGAGATATTATATCCGCCAATTATTGACACTACAGCAATCTATTATGGTCATGAAAACGAAAGGAATACTAGGGAAACTTTGATGAAAACGATATATAAGCCCATTGAAAAATGCGGCTTATTTATCGATAGCAAATTTCCCTTTTTGGGTGCTTCTCCTGACGGACTGATTGACGATGACGGCCTTATTGAGATAAAGTGTACGTCATCGGCCGAGAACATGTCAGCGGAAGAAGCAATCCAAAAAATTGCACATTTGAAAAGAATATTTGTGACAAAAAATGATAAGTTAGAACTTAACATTCGTCACAAATATTATTATCAAGTGCAAGGACAGCTGCACATTACTAACAGACAGTATTGCATGTTCACTATTTGGACGCCGAAAAGCAGCATTGTAGTTAAAGTAATTCTGTCTCCCAAGAATTTTGGGAGACAGAAATGAAGACAAAGCTCATAAAATTCTACGAGCATTGTCTTCTTCTCGAAATTCTTGATAGTAGGTATATTAGAAATATGCCTATCCGTGATCCGCCCTTTATCTTGGAAGCTCAAGATAAAGCGCGGAAACAAAAAATAGAAAAAGAAGAAAACAGCAAAACGAGAAAAAGAAAAACTTGTAGCATTGATTCAATTCCGGAAATTGGTGAAGAGGAAGATTGCTGCATCGAGAAAGTTTGCATATCGGAAGAAAATAACGATATGTAACGTCAATTTCTTGATGCAGCAAATGCCTCTATAGAGAACATTGAAAAAAATGTTCTACCAATTGATGGAAAACTAAATGATGAATCATTAGATAAATTTCTCAGTATTATAAGAGAAACATCAGATTTCGAAACACAAAGTGTTTTGTATGTAGCATACAATCACTTTGTGAAACCAATTTCGAATTTGAAAAGTGTGCAGATTATTGGAGGTGTAACGCGCGTTTTTGCGTAACCCCGAGAGGAGGTGAATCTCCCGACGTTACAACGCGGTCACAATTATTTAATAAGAAAATCACCGGAGCTCCTCATCCTTGAGGAACCCGACTCCGGTGAAAGGGGCCCAGAGGAGGTTCTCCCGTTGGAGAGGACTAGGCGGTGTCTGAAATAATGACACGACTCGACTATCTTTCACGCGGGTTTATTATCCGACTCTATACAAGATCAATTAATAAATAACTTCCCCGTAGGGCCGCAATCACAAAAGGTATTTTTGATAAGAACCCGCGCGGGGTGCCCGTACACCCCCTTTAGTCCTGCCTAGTGGAGGACGGACTTCTCGGCAGTCCGTCGGCGTCGGCAACGCAGAGACCGCTGAGCTTCCTGCAACAACGGCCCCCACGTCACAGGGAATGGGTCGTCTGAAACACCCAGGAGCTTTTAAGGCAACCTGGGCGGACGTTCCCTGGGGATAAGGACTAGGTCCCGAGCTCTACGACTGCTGCAATAGTCGGAGCACGCGATCCCGCTCACGACGCGACCGGACTCGGTCAAGTTCGTTTTCCTTGACCGGCTCTTTCCGCTCTATCCAAAGAAAACTGAATGAGCGCGCGGCACTCCACTTACTACTTATGCTGCAGTATCCGGATATGCGTAACTCGGTGTAGGCCTGATCCACCAAAAATCCTGTCACCTGGGTGATACACGGGTCTTGGGGTCCTAGTAACAGCGAGATCCCTGAATCCACTCACTCGGCACTTCACCGTCGGTCACCGACACGATCCTCGGAGGTACTTGCAAGCGACGCACGTCCTATCGCTTCGACGAACACAAGTAGAATTGACAGCCAGCTGATCGCACGATATCAGTAGGCCCCAGTAAGGGAATTTAAATCATTTAAATTCCCTTCAAGGACGCCTCATTAGCTAGCGCTAACATAATATGGTAAACGATAATCAGCTGTGCCGAACAACAACAACAGCGATCACCGTGACGTCCCGGACCGAGCTCAGCCGATGCTATCATCGGGAATATTGTAATATTCCAATCGGCTGAGCCTGTAACGCATTTTTAATTAAAATGCCACGTTACACTTCCCCCCCCCTAGAGTAAACCTCGGGGGGTTTGGATGACCGGCTCGGGTTCTTCCCGACCTCGTCAGGAAGACCCTCCACAGTACTCCCTTCTCAAACACCGGTGAGAACCAAGTCCACCAGTGGAGAACCGCTCTCCCTTGCAACGGTGGAGTACATCGCAGCCATCCACGGTCACTGGTTACTTTGGAAATGTGGATCATCCTCACATTCATATTTCATCACACATATCCCACACTCACACTTACACAGGGCAGGACAGCAACAAGACCAGTGGTTACCAGCACCCAATTTCCCATTTATTATTCCAACGCATAAACAAACAAAAATAAATTTTTAAAGAAGGTGGCCTTAGTCCACCTTCATCTTCTCCACCCGGGCGGCAATTCTCGAGGTGGAGGGCTGCGCCTGCGGTCGCTGCGGGGCTACGGGCGGCTGGCCCGGGGTCTTCTTCCGCCCCTTTCCTCCTCTCCTCCTTCGTCGTCGGGTAGCCTTCCCAGCCGGCGGTGGGGCCTGGGCCACTTTTCCTCCCCTCGTCTTCTTGGTCGACGGGCCTGCGGCTGATGGTCGGCTCCGCTGCCGCCTCGGTTCAGCACCCCGACGCACCTCCTGTAGCTCCCACGCTAATTGTTCCACCCTCCCCGAGAGACGCCAGTTCTCCTCGCGAACGCAAGCGAACTCTTCAGCGGAGGGGGAAGGTCCCAGCTGGGGAGGTCCGCCAGCGATGGTATTTGGGACCCAGGAGGAGGGCGATGGGGCCTGGGTCGGCTGTTGAGCCCAGGTCATCGGGGCCTGTGGAGGTGCCTGTTGGGCCTGTGGTGGTGATGGATGAGCCGCTGAGGCTGGCTGATAATACCACCAGCCAGCCGTCGATGGTGTTGCGGGTGGGGCTTGTTGCCAACTCATGTCTGTCCTGCTAAACAAAACAATGGGTACACATAGTACACCGCGCAACTCACACATTCAACACACGGACTATTCCACATAGACTAATACGCGGACAGAGAGCACTCACGGCTGGCGGGGCCTAAGCCTATCTTGCCAGATAGGGGCAGGCGGCGGTGACGCCAGCTCACTCTCCTCTTTCCTACTCCGCGCTCCGGTAGGGGAAATCGGCGGCGATACGGGCTCGTTCTGCTCAATTTCCGCGGAGGAGTGCTCTTTTTCATCAGCCCCTTGCAGCTGGGCGATGAAGGGTTTGAGATCCTGTATATGGACTCTCGGGTTGGTGCGGCCATGAGTTTCACCCAACTCATTAGACCACCGGAGATATTTTTTTAGAGATCTGGTAGGGACCTTTGTAGACCGGCGCTAATTTGGCTGCAAAATTATCGGCAGCCGACGAGAATGCCCGATTACGCCGCCACACGAGATCTCCGACGCAGTATTGCACATCACGACGCCCTTTTTATAATATCGAGCCTGCTTCGCACTTGCAGACTCGATGGCATCGCGGACAATATCAAAAATGAGAGGTAACCTCTTCATTCTTGAACCCCAGTTCTCGGGGTCGCGTCGGACCAACTTCCTTGGACCTACCACAGATCTTACGAGATTCAGGGTGATTTCCGGGTCTCGACCGAAATTCAAAAATGCGGGAGACACTCCAGTAGACGCATGCAGTGCGGTATTAATCGCAAACTGGATGTGCAAATGCACATCCCAGTCTCGGTGATCGTTCTCCACGAATTCCGAGATCATGGGCTTTATCACCCGATTGACCCGTTCGACCAGATTTGCCTGTGTATAATACGGAGCTATACGAAAGTGCCGTATCTGCAACTCATCGAGGAATTTCGCCACATCTCGATTGACAAACTCGGCATCATTGTCGCTCAGAAACATTTCGGGAGTTCCCCACCGAAATATTACTAAGTCTTCGAATGCGCGTATGATACTCCGTGCATTCGCTTTCCTGAGGGCCTTCAATTCCACCCACCTGGTAAAATTGTCCAGGAAAGCGACAATATATCGGCACTGGGCGCGACTTGGAGGAAGTGGACCCTGATGTCCGCGGCGACAACAGTCCAAGGTTTCTCGACCACGCGACTGCCCATCAATCCCGCGGGAGAAACCTGCGCTACCTTATGTTGTTGACAAGTCTCGCACGCTCGCACATAATCAACAACATCTCGATATATCCCCGGCCAGTAATATCTAAGGCTCACGCGTCCGTATGTTTTCTGAGCAGCCAGATGACCAGCCGACGGAGGACAATGCGCTTCCTCGATCGCAATCCTTCGTGCCCCTCGCGGAATCATTAACTTCCACGAGTAACCTGAGGACTCGAGAGTCTCATATAGCGCCTCTGGACGATGGCAGTATATCAGATCTCCCTCTATTTTCCAATCTGGAAATTTCTGAGCCCTCTTTTTTATTAATTCGCGGCGCTCCGCGTACCAGGAGTCGTCCCTGAACCATTCTAAAATCGTGTTAGAGGAATATTTGGAGTCATTAACCCCGACCGCGGCCACCGCGTTCAACGAATCCACCGCAGTAAGTGCGCGGGACAATGCATCGGGTACCACGTGCAGAGCCCCTTTTCGGTGCACAACATCAAAGGAATGCTGCTGTAATTCTAATGCCCAACGGGCCAGTCGGCCTCCCGAATCCTTTATATTGTGCAACCAACGCAGGCTGCTGTGATCCGCAATGACTACAAAATGGTAGCCTTCCACGTACAGTCGAAGTTTTTTAATTGCCCATACGACAGCAAGGCACTCCTTTTCCGACGCCGAATAATTCCGTTCGGCCTTAGTGAGCACGCGGTTAATATATACGATGGGATGCTCCTTGCCGTCGTATTCTTGGGTAAGAACGGCCCCGATCGCGAAGTCGCTCTGGCATCCGTTTGGATCTGAAAAGGTCGCGCGAAATCTGGACGTACTAATAAGGGCACAGTGCACAGCGCATTCTTAAGCTTCTCGAACGCGACCTATTCGTCCTCGCCCCAATGCCAGCGTACCTCCTTACATAGTAATTTTACTAACGGTATTTTTATCTTCGCGAAATCAGGGATAAACCGGGAGTACCACCCTACCATTTTTAACCGTTTGAGTCTCAGGGGGTATTGAAAAAACACTGTCGAAGAATCCCAAACAGCGCAACCGCGCTTTCTATAAATGAGTATTAAAAGACCCGCCCCTAGCCACTCCAAATGCTCCTCAAATGTGTCCGTGACAATAATAATATCATCGAGGTAGACGAAGGCATATGGATCAAACTCAGGCGGAATGAGTTTGTCGATCAAACGCTGGAACGTGGCCGGCGCATTTGTCAATCCGTAGGGCATCCTACGAAACTGAAAAACTCCTTTTCCCGGTACCACAAATGCAGTAATTTCTTTACTCGCCTCATACATGGGTATTTGGTGATACGCCTGGCTAAGATCTAAATATACTGAGCGTGCCTCAGTCTGTCCAGTATGCTATCGATGTGTGGAATCGGGTAAGCGTCCTTCTTCGTAACGCTGTTTACGACCCGATAATCGATGCAAAACATTCGCCTCGAGAAAGCGTTCCAATATCTCCTGTTGAATCTCGGTTATCTCACACAGGGCATAGCAAATGATTTTGCTGGATTTTTCCGCGGAGACTTCTGCTCTCGGAGTCACAGCTTGCAGGTCCGGGAAGTTCCTGTTTCGCCATTTCCCCGTCAGTGCATAGAGCTGGATTCCAAAAGATCTTAGGAAATCCATTCCCAAAATACAGTCGTACCCAAGCCCCTCACTTACGCGAAATACCACACAGCGCTCATTGCCGTTCAGCTCAATTGAGAGAGGAACAAATCCCATAATGGGCGTCTGTCTTCCGTCTGCTGTTACCATGAAATCCCTTCCTGAGCTTCTGATGATATCCTGGCCTAACAACTTAGTTAATTCCGGTCCTAAAGAGGACCTTTCAGCTCCAGGATCCATCAACGCCATAATTTGACGGCCCAAGTTCATTCTTAACTTCAGGCGCAGACGTTCCCTCGAAACAGGCGGTAGGGCCATACGACGGGCGCAACGTCTTACCGTGCACACCATATCGATCTCTGAGCCTCTACCGGACACCCACTTACTCCAATTGGCTCCACTGAGATCATCATGAATCGTGCATAATGGCTCGGCACCGCTGGATATTTCCTCACCCATCCAGAAATCTTCTAGGGCAGAGAGATGCGGTCGGTCCCTCTGCAGCGACAGTGCAGCCCACGATTCATCCTCCCTCCCGCCAGCCCAAGTGTCGCTCTGGCGAACACTTGATGAGTACGGGGCGAGTGCATTCCTTAACCTCGTCGTCTCGCTTACCCTAACTTGAAGGGAAGGAGATGCACTCTCATCGGCTACTCTTAATTCGCCGGGGCCTCGGAAATCGGGAAAAGGGATAGCGCGAACCCCTGTCGCTGGCCCTAATTTCCGTTTCCCGAGGGCGCCTGATATCCGGTTCGATTCTGTTGAGGCACCCCTCCCGGAGGTACGGTCGGAGAACCACTCCAAAACGAACTCTTGGGCAACGCCGCTGGCTGTGCGGCCGTCGGCGTCCCCGAGTTCGCGGGCGGCACAGGTATTGCGGCTGCCCGCATAGTGAATACAACGCTGATGGATTTTGGGGCGCTGCAACTCCGCCCGCGTTCGGATAGGCAGGCTGGATCGGTGCACTTTGCAACAATGCGGTACACTCACGCGCAAAGTGTCCGATACCCTCACACCGGAAGCACCGTACGTTCCCTTTCCCTTGGAGAACGCGAGCTTCGACGGCCGGATAATTTCGGGGGGCCACTGGACCCCCTGGTACTCGGGAGGTCAGTCCTCTCGCTTCACCTCCGGACTGCCACCCTCTTCCGATGGCCGCAACGGCAGCAAGCTCCTTTCTTAATTCCTGAATTTGCTTGCTGAGACCATCGTTATTACCGCCGCCACCCGCTTGTCGGTTCTTTGCGCGGGCGACACGTGATTGTCGTTCGCCCGCTGAGCACGGAGTGTCCGAATTCGACCCAGCCTCGGAGGAGTACTCCAACCTCCCTCGAGACTTGGCCCGCTGTCCACCCTAAGCACCCCCCGCTTGGGGTGCTTTCGCTGAGGCGGGTCGGATCGCCTGTGGGGGCCCCGCTGTATTGAATTCGCCCTCGATTGCGGCGACGGCGCTGCCGCGAGACTTTCTATCGTCGTTCTTAGACCGCGACGACGCGGGCGTGGACTCGGATTTCCGCGCCTTGGCGATAGAAAGAGTCTCCTCTACACTTTCCCCAAGCGTTAACAGGTTCTCGAAACTGTGTACATGCGCCCGCAGGATGTAGTGCAGGTAATTCGCGTGCATGTTCTCATACGCAAGGTCCAGCTGCTACTTGAGAGTGGGTGCTGGGCGAATTCGGTCGAATTTATCACGCATCTGACCAACGTACGTGATTATGTCTTCGCCTTCCGATTGGCGAACTGCACAGGCCTCCCTCCACCGAGCCACAGAGTCCTCCTTCACGCGGAATTGAAGGAGGAAAGCCTTTTTAAAGGCCTTACGAGAGGCAATGTTACTTCCTTCCCGCCGGTACCACCTCTTGGCATGGTCGGTCAATACGGTGAGCAGAGCTCCGTGCAGCGTTTTAAAGGGGAGTGCCGACCCTCGGCGACAGGCCTCGAAAGACTCTCAAAACTCCTCCGCTTCCGCTGGGGTTCCTTTCCCGAACTTTACCCCGTATTTCCGCAGGGTATCGAGCGCGGATCGCTCATTGCCTTGGCGCGACGAGGACCGACCGCGCGACCGCGATCGCCGACGACTCCTCGATCCCCGCGCGGATCGGTCGCTGCTCGAGCCGCGACTTCGCAATGCAGAGGAGACCGACGAGGACGACGAGCTGTCCCCCGCAGACCGATCCCAGCAGCAACGCACCTCCCTCAGCCGTTCCGGAAGATAACGACGTCTTGACCTTATGGGTCCCTGTTAACTCCGCTTCCGGTCTCACTCGGACACCGGAAGCGACGGCTTGCTGCGCTATCGCCAGGCTGTCATCCGCACGGCGCGTTATCTCCTCCACGCGGTCTTGCTGTTCACTTAACCGTCGGAACAGCTCCGCGCTCTCCCTGCTCATTTCCGTCACCGCGCTTTTGATCCATGCTCGCTCTACCCTAATCAGGTTAAGCTCTGCGCGGACACTTTTCTGGACCTGTTCCGCCTTGCTGTTAGCGGCGGATCACTTCCGACGCATCATCTCCACTTGTTCTCGCAACGCGTCCCGTTCCCGGCAGAATTCGCGTTGGATCGATGCGCTCTGGTTCCGAGACTCGTCGCGTGCCCTCCAGCACTCCTCGTAAACCAGGGTGAGATGGCCTAGCAACGCGGCGAAACTCCAACCACCTTCAGGGTTCAACGCCTCATATTCCGCACCATTGTCCGGTGGAGGCGGAATCACCGATTTCGTGGCTGGCGGAGGCGGCTCCGCGACATGCACATCGGCGAAGGTAACCGCAGGGTTCCGGGAAACAGTAAAATCGGTGTCCGACCTACCGGAAACGGACACCCTCCAGGGTTCCTCGATACTCAACCCCAGTGAGTCGAGATTATCGCCCGTCATAGATATTGGATCGGCCCATGGTCCGCCGAGTGACTGGGCCGTCCGTAAGTACGGCGACGGTACGCGTACCTTCCCGTCGGAACTCGCTAGTTGTCCTAGAGTGGCCGCGTCCGACTCTATTACCGTCGAATTGGAGCCAAGCTCGCGATCCTGGCTCAGTAGTCACGTACTCCCCCGAATCCGCCGTCGAAGTCGATGTAATTCGACCTTCGGGAATCTCACCGACGTCATCATCGTCCAGATACGGGTCCCAGCGCTCCGCATCCGGACCAAATCTATCGCGCATTCGGCATCGCACGATTCGATCTCGCACCGCGCACGGAGATTTGTCGACGGTACCCCGAATATCCAACTCGCGGGTGGGGGTCAGCAACGCCTCTATCGAGAGGCGCTTCATCTGGTCTCCACTCTCTCACTATGTCGAGTGAGAACTCGATCTGCCCGATCGCGCGACCCTTCCATCGTTGACCGCTTTTCCTAGCGAACGCGGAAAGACTGTTCAATGGAGCGTGGCAAACTATGAGCCCGCCAATAAAACAAAAAAATAATAAAATAGTTCGCGGTAGGTATCCCAACCTTGATACCCCGCGTTCTAAACCAATTCCACGGGCTTTCCGGAATTGCCTCAACTACAGTTCACCAACATGGGCCCCACGTTGGGCGCCAAATGTAACGAGTGCTTCGTTAGCCCCGGAAGGAGGTGAGTCTTCCGAGGATACCGCACCGTCACAATTATTTTAAAATATCTACAAGTGGAGTTACTCACCCGTGGGGAAACCAAATCCTACATACGGGGCCCAGAGGAGGTTCTCCCGTAGCTGAGGACTAGGCAATGTTCTACAAAATTAATTATTAAACGCGGCTACTTTTCTCTCGCGGATTTATTAATCTGATGCGATACAATAAAATAATTCGAAAACCCACGTAGGGTCGCTAGAATACAGAATATCAGGAGACTCGGCAGAGTCTCGCGCCAAGAAGCATAGCCTCACAGTGACGTCATGTGCTACTGTGTACGCGAGACACCGAGTATCTTTTTCCCGAAACATCCAAAATTTTAGATCGATTTTTTAAAGAAATTTTAACGCCAAAATGTTTTGAGACATCCTAAAACTAATAAAAAAAAAAAAAAAAAAAAATTCGTTTAAATGCACCAAAATGCATAAAAAGTGCATCTGCATAATTTTTTTCATTTTTCATTTTTTGAAAAGTGCAAGTTCAGTTCCGTCGTCGTCGTCTCCACCTCCATCTTTTTCGCACCGCTAGAAACCGTGCCTTTAGTGACGTCACGGCGTGACGTCATTTACGCTGATATACCGAAATGCCCTGTTCTCCACCTAAGTTGCCCATTTAGCGGGGAAAATGGCATAAATTGACATCTTAGAGCATGAAATAGCGAAATACGTGTTCCGAACCTAATTAGATGTAAATAATTTTAAAAAAATATTATAAATATTTACCTTTCGCCACCCTTGAAAATCTGCAATTAGTGACATCGGAGTGTGATGTCATAGATCATGAAAATGCGGAATACGTGTTCAGAACCTAAAAAGATGGAAATAATTAAAAAAAGATTATAAATATTTACTTTTCGATACCTTTTAAAAACTGCAATTAGTGACATCGGAGTGTGACGTCATAGAGCATGAAATAGCGAAATACGTTTTCCAAACCTAAAAAGATGGAAATAATTAAAAAAAATATTATAAATATTTACTTTTCGCCACCCTTGAAAATCTGCAATTAGTGACATCGGACTGTGACGTCATAGATCATGAAAATGCGGAATACGTGTTCCGAACCTAAAATGATGGAAATATTTTAAAAATATTACAAATATTTACTTTTCGCCACCCTTGAAAATCTGCAATTAGTGACATCGAGTGTGACGTCATAGATCATGAAATATCGAAATACGTGTTCAGAACCTAATTAGATGTAAATAATTTTAAAACAATATTATAAATATTTACTTCTCGCCACCCTAGAAAATCTGCAATTAGTGACATCGGAGTGTGACTTCATAGATGATGAAATAGCGAAATACGTGTTCCGAACCTAATTAGATGTAAATAATTTTAAAAAAATATTATAAATATTTATTTTTCGCCACCCTTGAAAATCTGCAATTAGTGACATCGGAGTGTGACGTCATAGATCATGAAATAGCGAAATACGTATTGCGAACCTAAAAAGATGGAAATAATTAAAAAAAAATATAATAAATATTTACCTTTCACCACCCTTGAAAATCTGCAATTAGTGACATCGGAGTGTGATGTCATAGAGCATGAAATAGCGAAATACGTTTTCCACCCCTAAAAAGATGGAAATAATTAAAAAAAATATTATAAATATTTACTTTTCGTCACCCTTTAAAATCTGCAATTAGTGACATCGGACTGTGACGTCATAGATCATGAAAATGCGGAATACGTGTTCCGAACCTAAAATGATGGAAATATTTAAAAAATATTATAAATATTTACCTTTCGCCACCCTTGAAAATCTGCAATTAGTGACATCGGAGTGTGACGTCATAGATCATGAAATAGCGAAATACGTATTGCGAACCTAAAAAGATGGAAATAATTAAAAAAAAATATAATAAATATTTACCTTTCACCACCCTTGAAAATCTGCAATTAGTGACATCGGAGTGTGATGTCATAGAGCATGAAATAGCGAAATACGTTTTCCACCCCTAAAAAGATGGACATAATTAAAAAAAATATTATAAATATTTACTTTTCGCTACCCTTGAAAATCTGCAATTAGTGACATCGGAGTGTGACGTCATAGATCATGAAAATGCGGAATACGTGTTCCGAACCTAATTAGATGTAAATAATTTTAAAAAAATATTATAAATATTTACTTTTCGCCATCAATGAAAATACGGAATTAATAACATCAGGGTGTGACGTCATAGAACATGAAATAGCGAAATACGTTTTCCAAACCTAAAAAGATTGAAATAATTAAAAAAAAATATTATAAATATTTACCTTTCGTCATTCTTGAAAATCTGCAATTAGTGACAACGAGTGTGACGTCATAGATCACGAAATAGCGAAATACGTGTTACGAACCTAAAAAGATGGAAATAATTTAAAAAAAAATATTATAAATATTTACGTTTCGCCATTCTTGAAAATCTGCAATTAGTGACATCGAGTGTGACGTCATAGATCACGAAATAGCGAAATACGTGTTACGAACCTAAAAAGATGGAAATAATTTTAAAAAAAATATTATAAATATTTACTTTTCGCCACCCTTGAAAATCTGCAATTAGTGACATCGGAGTGTGACGTCATAGATCATGAAAATACGGAATACGTGTTCCGAACGTAAAAAGATGGAAATAATTAAAAAAAATATTATAAATATTTACCTTTCACCACCCTTGAAAATCTGCAATTAGTGACATCGGAGTGTGACGTCATACATCATGAAATAGCGAAATACGTGTTCCGAACCTAATTAGATGTAAATAATTTTAAAAAAATATTATAAATATTTACTTTTCGCCACCCCTGAAAATCTGCAATTAGTGACATCGGAGTGTGACGTCATAGATCATGAAATAGCGAAATACGTATTCCGAACCTAAAAAGATGGAAATAATTAAAAAAAAATATTATAAATATTTACTTTTCGTCACCCTTTAAAATTTGCAATTAGTGACATCGGAGTGAGACGTCATAGATCAAGAAATAGCTAAATACGTATTCCGAACCTAAAAAGATGGAAATAATTAAAAAAAAATATTATAAATATTTACCTTTCACCACCCTTGAAAATCTGCAATTAGTGACATCAGAGTGTGACGTCATAGATCATGAAAATGCGGAATACGTGTTCCGAACCTAAAAAGATGGAAATAATTAAAAAAATATTATAAATATTTACTTTTCGTCACCCTTTAAAATCTGCAATTAGTGACATCGGACTGTGACAACATAGATCATGAAAATGCGGAATACGTGTTCCGAACCTAAAATGATGGAAATATTTAAAAAATATTATAAATATTTACCTTTCGCCACCCTTGAAAATCTGCAATTAGTGACATCGGAGTGTGACGTCATAGATCATGAAATAGCGAAATACGTATTGCGAACCTAAAAAGATGGAAATAATTAAAAAAAAATATAATAAATATTTACCTTTCACCACCCTTGAAAATCTGCAATTAGTGACATCGGAGTGTGATGTCATAGAGCATGAAATAGCGAAATACGTTTTCCACCCCTAAAAAGATGGAAATAATTAAAAAAATTATTATAAATATTTACTTTTCGTCACCCTTTAAAATCTGCAATTAGTGACATCGGAGTGTGACGTCATAGATCATGAAATAGCGAAATACGTGTTCCGAACCTAATTAGATGTAAATATTTTTAAAAAAATATTATAAATATTTACTTTTCGCCATCAATGAAAATACGGAATTAATGACATCAGGGTGTGACGTCATAGATCATGAAATAGCGAAATACGTTATCCAAACCTAAAAAGATGGAAATAATTAAAAAAAATATTATAAATATTTACCTTTCACCACCCTTGAAAATCTGCAATTAGTGACATCGGAGTGTGACGTCATAGATCATGAAATAGCGAAATACGTGTTCCGAACCTAATTAGATGTAAATATTTTTAAAAAAATATTATAAATATTTACTTTTCGCCATCAATGAAAATACGGAATTAATGACATCAGGGTGTGACGTCATAGATCATGAAATAGCGAAATACGTATTCCGAACCTAAAAAGATGGAAATAATTAAAAAAAAATATTATAAATATTTACCTTTCGCCACCCTTTAAAATCTGCAATTAGTGACATCGGAGTGTGACGTCATAGATCAAGAAATAGCTAAATACGTGTTCCGAACCTAATTAAATGTAAGTAATTAAAAAAAAATATTATAAATATTTACTTTTCGCCACCCTTGAAAATCTGCAATTAGTTACATCGGAGTGTGACGTCATAGATCATGAAATAGCGAAATACGTATTCCGAACCTAAAAAGATGGAAATAATTAAAAAAAAATATTATAAATATTTACCTTTCACCACCCTTGAAAATCTGCAATTAGTGACATCAGAGTGTGACGTCATAGATCATGAAAATGCGGAATACGTGTTGCGAACCTAAAAAGATGGAAATAATTAAAAAAATATTATAAATATTTACTTTTCGCTACCCTTGAAAATCTGCAATTAGTGACATCGGAGTGTGACGTCATAGATCATGAAAATGCGGAATACGTGTTCCGAACCTAATTAGATGTAAATAATTTTTAAAAAATATTATAAATATTTACTTTTCGCCATCTATGAAAATACGGAATTAATGACATCAGGGTGTGACGTCATAGAACATGAAATAGCGAAATACGTTTTCCAAACCTAAAAAGATTGAAATAATTAAAAAAAAATATTATAAATATTTACCTTTCGTCATTCTTGAAAATCTGCAATTAGTGACATCGAGTGTGACGTCATAGATCACGAAATAGCGAAATACGTGTTACGAACCTAAAAAGATGGAAATAATTTTAAAAAAAATATTATAAATATTTACGTTTCGCCATTCTTGAAAATCTGCTATTAGTGACATCGAGTGTGACGTCATAGATCACGAAATAGCGAAATACGTATTCCGAACCTAAAAAGATGGAAATAATTAAAAAAAAATATTATAAATATTTACTTTTCGCCACCCTTGAAAATCTGCAATTAGTGACATCGGAGTGTGACGTCATAGATCAGGAAAATACGGAATACGTGTTCCGAACGTAAAAAGATGGAAATAATTAAAAAAAATATTATAAATATTTACTTTTCGCCATCCTTGAAAATCTGCAATTAGTGACATCTGTACGAGATAACGTCTAGTACGGCCCACGGCCGCTAGATGGCTAGGCCCGCGCGGCGCGCCTATACGGCCCTGCTTACCGATTCTCGCTATTGATAAAGGGACCATGTCCTCTTATCAATAGCGACGAAGCACCTGCCCAGCGCAGTACCCAGCACATCCGACCACAGGCCAGATCTTGAGGCTCTCGAGATCTTCCTCTCTCTCTTTTCCGTCTCACCAAGGCTCTTGGCCAGACATCCTCCTGCCGTCCTGCAAGGGCTCCTTGCACGGCCTCCATTCCTCTGGGTACTTTCAGGCATTCCGACCGCGGAATAACTGAACATCGGTGCCGTCGCTTCGCGTTCGCCAGTCGAGCCACGAAGTACAGTCGGAACTGGTCACTACGCCAGCCGTGTGACCAGCCTTTCGACTCTACGACCAGTGGATTGATCAGGACTCCTGGTCAATCTCTGGATCGTACTTTTTTGTATTGCCGCTGTTGGGTCCAGTATCCCTCAGCCCCTTTTGTAACTTTCTTTTAATTAAACATAATTTTATTTAAGCTTAGCGTCCAACTTCTTCTGCGGAAAACCTCCTTTCGTCTTTCAGCTCGTGGAAGTAACTAACGCACCTGTTAATTACGCACAAATTGTTGGTCCTTCGAGCCGGATATCTGGCATTTTCTGTTGTGCGGTGCAAATTACTGACCACGAGGGAAAGAAAGGGTTAAGGTCGACGCAATGTCACACGACATCTCCGGGTACATCACCCACCTCAACGTCCTCCGGGAGGAGTTGACTCGCCTCTTCGCCAATACAAAGAAACGTGGGGTGAACAATTTCACCAGGCGTTTCCTCAAGGAACGTTCAGCCACGGTTAATCGGGTTTTCGAAGACATTAAAACGATCCACTTGGAGATCTGTAATGCAATCCCTGCCACCGAACTGTCACAGTCCAACTATACTAAATCCAATACGTATCAGCTGGCTGTAGACGTTTACGAAGCTGTAGAAATGTATCTCGACGAACATCTCGATAGGCTGACAGAAGAATCTCCCGCCTCCCCTAATACTAATAGGGTCCAGAGTTCATCGGGTTGTCCGCTCAAATTGCCACACATCGATTTGCCAAAGTTTTCGGGCAATTATCCGAGCTGGCCCTCATTTCACGATAGTTTTCGGTCGATGGTCCACGAGAGCACCAATCTTCCGGCTATCCAGAAATTCCATTATTTACGAGCATGTTTAAGCGGAGAAGCGCTTGGCATGATTCAAAATCTGCCGCTCACCGAGGATAATTATCACACGGCTTGGGAAACCGTCAAGACCCGTTACTCCAACAGGCGCCTCCTCATTTCCACGCTACTGACTCAGTTCTTTGAGGTAGCCAACACTCGATTCGATCACCTGCCTTCGATCAAGGCTCTACGCGATGCTGCTACCTTGACAATTGACGCATTGCGTAATGCAGGCTGTGAAGTAGACGCTTGGGCACCATTGCTCATTCATTATCTTAGCAGCAAGTTTGATGATTGGCTCAATGAAGAGTGGGAGAAACTGCTGAGTGAGACAACCGAGTATCCGGAACTCTCTAAATTCACCGACTTCCTTTCCAGACGCATCACCGTCTTGGAGGCTCGGGGCAATTCCAAGTGCAAACCGAAACGGTTACCCGATAAACCCATTCGCGTACACACAGCGGAGACTGTTCGCACCAAATGCTCTAACTGTTTGAAGGAGCATTTTCTTTTTCAATGTCCAAAATTCTTGGGACTGTCCCCAGATGGACGATACAAGTTCGCTCAGGGCGCAAAGCTCTGCCTGAACTGCCTACGCAGTGGCCACTCTGTTGGGAACTGTACATCCAACAACAGGTGTCGCACTTGCACCAAACCACACCACACACTTCTTCACTTTCCTAAAAGGAATATTGCCGCCACCAAGGTTACGAATACGGGAAGCACCGAAGAACAGACCGTGTCCCAAGTCACGACTCTACTCAGTGCAGAAGAAGACCGTACGGTTCTACTCGGCACGGTAATGGTGGAGGTTCGGTCTCCCGAAGGCCGTGCCTTAACAGTGCGAGGATTAGTAGACAATGCGTCTCAAAAATCCTTTATTACGGAGAAGCTAGCACAGAGATTGCGATTGACGCGAAGTGAGCAATCCTCCACGGTGTACGGCGTGGCGGGCATTGCAGCCTGCAAGGCACCTCCCTGTACACAGGCGAGTTTACACTCCCTGGGAGACAATAAGATGTCGTTAGGCATTAAGGCGCTTATCTTACCCAAGGTAACGAATTACATGCCTCCGACATACTCCTCAGCTGGATTTCCAGAACTACAGAAGCTGGAGCTATCGGACAAATACTCGTCCTTCCGGGCTCCGATTGACGTCTTGATCGGGGCTGACTACTACCCGCAAGTGATGGAGGAACGAGCGATCAAATCACCAGATCAAAGCCTCATAGCTCAGCTCACTATCTTTGGCTGGACAGTGATCGGTAATGTTCCCGAAGTTGAGGCTACACACTCTAACTGTATCCAAGTGCTGCATTGCTGCAACGTGGACCAGACACTGAGGAAATTTTGGGAATTGGAGGAAGTTCCGTCAACACCTTCGCTATCCCCAGAGGATCAACAGTGCGAAGACTTCTTCAAGAAGACAGTATCACAATCTCCTTCTGGACGATTCTCAGTGGGATTACCATTCCGGTCAGACTTTGAACCCAGTCAGTTGGGCGCTACTCATACTATCGCGGCCTCGGCACTACGACGAGTGACTCGTCGCTTCCAATCATCTCAGCCCCTGCAACAGAGCTACGAGAAGTTTATGGGTGAATACGAAACCCTGGGCCATATGAGCAAGCTCACAGACTTAGAAGAAGACCTCACTGAGAGAACATTCCTACCGCATCACGCCGTCTTCAAGGTGGAAAACGGCGAGGAAAAAATCAGAGTTGTCTTCAACGCCTCATCCAAGTCCTCCACAGGCTATTCACTGAACGATGTTCTCCTCATCGGGCCCAAGTTACAACAGGACATCACGGCGATCCTCATGAACTGGAGAGGACACCGGATGGCAGGTGTCACCGACATCGTCAAGATGTTTCGTCAGATCCTTGTGCGAAAGGAGGATCGACGCTACCAATCCATTCTCTGGACTGCTGATCCACTCAAGCCTCCTCAGGCGTTTGAGTTGAACACCGTCACATACGGTACGGGGCCAGCCCCCTTCCTAGCATCCAGAGTAATCCAGGAGTTGGCAAAGAAATTTGGAAAGGATTTCCCTGATGCCCAGAGCATTTTACTGAATTCCACGTATGTGGATGACATTCTCTTCGGCGCCCATGACGCCCTCCAGCTGGAAGACATCAAAACCCAGCTGATCCAGCTCTTAGGTAAAGGTGAATTCGAATTGAGCAAATGGGCATTCAGTTCACCTCCTGAGGGCATAGCAAGTCAGGATACTTCAAGTTCGGAACCTTCAATCACCCTCCCAGTAGAGGCAGAAGGACCGCTAAAAATCCTAGGAGTATCATGGAATCATACCAGGGATGTATTCCATTTTTCAGTGCATCCATCTCCCATAACGTCACTTACGAAGAGAATCCTGCTTTCCGAGAACGCGAAAATCTTCGACCCTATGGGATGGATTTCTCCTGTGACCATCAGGCTGAAGCAGCTGATGCAGGCTACATGGTTGTTAAAGATGTCCTGGGATGATCCCATACCAGAGCCCATCAAATCCAAATGGCTGGAGACTTATCAGCAACTCGGATTATTAACTTCAATCAGTGTGCCACGTTGGGACGGCAGAATACCAAAGTCAGGACGCCTGGAGTTAGTTGGATTCTGCGACGCATCCACTCTTTCCTATGGGGCCGTGGTTTACACTCGGTATATCGACAATTTTGGGAAAGTCACCATACGACAAATAATGGCAAAATCCAAGGTGGCACCCATCAAGGCGGTATCCATCCCTAGACTGGAACTGCTCGCGGCCGTGCTGCTGACAAAACTGATGCTTCACATCAAGAGGTCGCTGAAATGCACGATAGAAGCTATCTCTTGCTTCTCCGACTCTCAAGTCACTTTGGCCTGGATTGCTCAGCATTCTTCCAAATGGAAGGTATTTGTCGGCAATCGAGTGGCTTATATCCAAGAAAATCTGCCAGAGGCTCGATGGCATTATGTCCACACAAAGGAGAATCCAGCAGATTTAAACTCCCGTGGGTTAACACCATCTCAGATGAAGGACGCTGCCCTTTGGTGGCAAGGACCATCCATGCTTCTAGAACCGACAGTCATCTACAAGGACAGTCCTGGTTGGCACACGAAAGAAGAAGGAAGGATTGAAGTTCTGCATAGTTGGGGCCCAGAGCCAGAACCAGCTTCATTCTTCATGAAACGCTTCTCATCATGGTCAAAATTGGTGCGCGTAATGGTGTTTGCACGCCGATTCATTGCGCGTACACTCCGCCGCCAACTGTCACCTACCCAGCTGTTTCCCTCTACCAAGGAATATCGGGCAGCAGAACTACACATCACACGAATTGTGCAACGAGAAGAATTCACGGCAGAATTCACTGCTTTGAGTAAGGGCCAGCCCCTCCCCAAGTCTTCTTCTCTGAGCCCTTTGAATCCGTTCGTGGAAGATGGAGTTCTGAAAGTAGGTGGTAGATTGACCAACTCCACACTATCTGAGAGTCAAAAACATCCAAGGATCCTACCAAGCTGCCATGTCGCCATGCTGATTACCCGCAAGGCCCACCTCGACACACTACATGGAGGATTACAATTGACACTGGCTGTCGTGCGCAGCAAGTATTGGGTGCTAAATGGACGCAATATGGCGAAAAAGGTCATCCGTCAGTGCTTAAACTGTACAAAGTGCAAAGGGAGAACTTGTACGGAACTCATGGGTTCACTTCCGTCTTCAAGAGTCCAGAGGAGCTTCCCCTTTGAGCACACAGGCGTGGATTATGCCGGACCTCTACTAGTGAAGCAACACACTGGACGTAACGCTAAATCTACCAAAGCCTATATTGCGGTATTCGTCTGTATGGCTACCAGGGCCCTCCATCTCGAACTAGTGTCCAGTTACACGTCAACGGAATTTTTGGCAGCCCTAGATCGTTTCATCGCCCGTCGCGGCAAGCCGACGGTAATATATAGTGATAATGGCTCCAACTTCCTGGGGGCCTATGCCGAACTAAAACGTGCTTTCCGAGAGGCTAGGAATCACGCACAATCATTAGAAAGCAAGGAGGGAATTGAGTGGAAATTCATACCCGTATCCACACCACACTGGGGCGGAATTTGGGAAAGCGGCGTGCGAGCAGTCAAGCACCATCTTCGCCGTTCTCTTGGGGCATTCATACCAACACGTGTGACGTCATAGAGCAGGAAATAGCGAAATACGTGTTCCTAACCTAAAAAGATGGAAATAATTAAAAAAAATATTATAAATATTTACCTTTCGCAACCCTTTAAAATCTGCAATTAGTGACATCGGAGTGTGACGTCATAGATCATGAAATAGCGAAATACGTGTTCCGAACCTAATTAGATGTAAATAATTTTAAAAAAATATTATAAATATTTACCTTTCGCCACTCTTGAAAATCTGCAATTAGTGACATCGGAGTGTGACGTCATAGAACATGAAAATGCGGAATACGTGTTCCCAACCTAATTAGATGTAAATAATTTTTAAAAAATATTATAAATATTTACTTTTCGCCATCAATGCTAATACGGAATTAATGACATCAGGGTGTGACGTCATAGATCATGAAATAGCGAAATACGTTTTCCAAACCTAAAAAGATGGAAATAATTAAAAAAAATATTATAAATTTTTACCTTTCGCCACCCTTTAAAATCTGCAATTAGTGACATCGGAGTGTGACGTCATAGATCAAGAAATAGCTAAATACGTTTTCCGAACCTAAAAAGATGGAAATAATTAAAAAAAAATATTATAAATATTTACCTTTCGCCACCCTTGAAAATCTGCAATTAGTGACATCGGAGTGTGACGTCATAGATCAAGAAATAGCTAAATACGTGTTCCGAACCTAATTAAATGTAAGTAATTAAAAAAAAATATTATAAATATTTACTTTTCGCCACCCTTGAAAATCTGCAATTAGTTACATCGGAGTGTGACGTCATAGATCATGAAATAGCGAAATACGTATTCCGAACCTAAAAAGATGGAAATAATTAAAAAAAAATATTATAAATATTTACCTTTCACCACCCTTGAAAATCTGCAATTAGTGACATCAGAGTGTGACGTCATAGATCATGAAAATGCGGAATACGTGTTGCGAACCTAAAAAGATGGAAATAATTAAAAAAATATTATAAATATTTACTTTTCGCTACCCTTGAAAATCTGCAATTAGTGACATCGGAGTGTGACGTCATAGATCATGAAAATGCGGAATACGTGTTCCGAACCTAATTAGATGTAAATAATTTTTAAAAAATATTATAAATATTTACTTTTCGCCATCTATGAAAATACGGAATTAATGACATCAGGGTGTGACGTCATAGAACATGAAATAGCGAAATACGTTTTCCAAACCTAAAAAGATTGAAATAATTAAAAAAAAATATTATAAATATTTACCTTTCGTCATTCTTGAAAATCTGCAATTAGTGACATCGAGTGTGACGTCATAGATCACGAAATAGCGAAATACGTGTTACGAACCTAAAAAGATGGAAATAATTTTAAAAAAAATATTATAAATATTTACGTTTCGCCATTCTTGAAAATCTGCTATTAGTGACATCGAGTGTGACGTCATAGATCACGAAATAGCGAAATACGTATTCCGAACCTAAAAAGATGGAAATAATTAAAAAAAAATATTATAAATATTTACTTTTCGCCACCCTTGAAAATCTGCAATTAGTGACATCGGAGTGTGACGTCATAGATCAGGAAAATACGGAATACGTGTTCCGAACGTAAAAAGATGGAAATAATTAAAAAAAATATTATAAATATTTACCTTTCACCACCCTTGAAAATCTGCAATTAGTGACATCGGAGTGTGACGTCATACATCATGAAATAGCGAAATACGTGTTCCGAACCTAATTAGATGTAAATAATTTTAAAAAAATATTATAAATATTTACTTTTCGCCACCCCTGAAAATCTGCAATTAGTGACATCGGAGTGTGACGTCATAGATCATGAATCAGCGAAATACGTATTCCGAACCTAAAAAGATGGAAATAATTAAAAAAAAATATTATAAATATTTACTTTTCGTCACCCTTTAAAATTTGCAATTAGTGACATCGGAGTGAGACGTCATAGATCAAGAAATAGCTAAATACGTATTCCGAACCTAAAAAGATGGAAATTATTAAAAAAAAATATTATAAATATTTACTTTTCGCCATCCTTGAAAATCTGCAATTAGTGACATCGGAGTGTGACGTCATAGGAAAAAC